>BSBK01002782.1:5987500-6009317 GCA_027943335.1 Chamaecyparis obtusa
TTATTTGGCAATAAATCACATTTATCCTAAAATTTGATTAATTAAATATTTTGCATATTTAATTAATTAGATTTAATATTTGCCACTTAATTGTTTAATTAAATTTAATTCTATCTATTATTAATTGTATTATTTAATTTTGACAATAAATCAAAATTCCTATGAATAATTGATTAAATTCTTATTTAATTAATTAAAGCATGTTGTCATTATTTAATAATATAATTTTTAATAAAAGTTTGGTAAAATAGTTAATTAACCCATAAATTAATTATTTTATTTCAAAAAGCAGTTAAGCTGAGAATAAATCACTTTATTTATTTATTAAATCATAATTATCCATGTGCACATTCAAGGACCAGTTAAACTCAAAATTGGAAAATCAATGCAAGTTGTTAGCTTTTTGAAACTCAACATCTTTTTGAGTTTTAAAGTGGATCTAAACTTCTAATTCGAGTTGAACTATGCTTTTGCATGATTTTTGTGACTTAATTATCTTTATTTAAAAATAACTCAAAAATCAACCTGAGTTATTTGAGTGATTTATGGCTTTTTCCATGCATCTCCAAAGCCCTGAATTTCTATAAAAACAAGGCTCAGCTCTTCATAATTCATCTCATAATTTTGCAAGCTTACTTTGCCAAAGTCATCTACGAATTGCACAACTATTTTGAAGAATTGGAATTTGGAGAATCAAAGCTTATTGCGAATCAAGGCTATTGTGAGATCAATTTTTTATTTTTTTTAACATTCATTTAGATTCTTTTTCATATCATTGTTAGATCATTTTAGCATATCAATTTCCATATTAGCATAGATTCATATCAAAATTTTATCATTCTTATTGCATAGAAATACCAAAAAAATATAGCTTAATTGCATTCAATTCATATCTAGATCAATTGCATTCAAATCCTTCATTTAGGTGTCGTCTAGGTCACTGATCTCGATAACAATCTGAGAACATTAATCTCGCACCTACTAGAAGGCAGTAAATCGCTTGGTTAAATTAGATTTCAATTTTGCACGATTTTGATTTTAGCTAACCTCTAATGTTTTACTGAAGTGCTGTGTTTATAGATCAGGTACAATTTTCACACACACAAGGATTATCATTTGAGCATGCCACAAAGCATATATGTGGCATCATTAGCTTACATAAACATTAAAGATGGAATCAATTTTGGTTTTCTATTATTTTTAATAATTTGTTTTTCATTGAAAAAATGGCTCTACAAGCTTATGCGAAAAAATCACCAAATCCTAGATGGAAATTCAACAAGCGGAATTCATATGTGGTAGCTCAGAGGAAGAGTTTCAATGTTGAAAAGGGAGCAGGGCATACCAAGGATTCCTCCTCCCATATCCATAAGGCTTACTATGAGAATAGAGGCGCATCTGCAACGACCTCAATTGAAGAGAGAGGAAGATAGGGAGGCCTTTTCTCCCTTAAATATCATAAATCACATATCATGATAGGGAACAGAAACAATCTTTGACCCACAATCTTCTCAGTGGAAAAGATGAATAAATAATTTTTTATCTTCGAACACACAAAATATGCACCTAAGAACAAAAGTCTGGGTTATCAATCCCAGGTTACAATCAAAAGGAGGCAAATCCTAGAGAATAGATTGAGGCTAAATCAAAGAAGAGGAGCTGAAACAATCTTTAGAGAGGACATCAGAATATAGGGATCTAGACAAGAAATTCTTTCAGTTTACTGGCCCCAAAAAATCTTGAGGGCATCACCTCCTCCCAGCTTAGCTCTAAGGAGAAGGAGGTCTCACCATTGAAGGAAGCAATACTTAACATGAATCTAGTCCAATCTAAAAAAACAAAGGATCTCTGCAAAAAATATGGAGTCTTTGCAAGATGGAATGGATTTGGGACTCCTATGAAGGAAATAGTTGAGTGGTTTGTATCTGCTTACCGGGAATAGGTAAGTATAGCGATTCGTCACGATGGTTTCTTCTTTATAAAATGCAATTTGGTTAGGGTTAAAAATAGCTTCCTTAATTATAAAAACCCTGGTTTTAAAGGTTTTAATTTCACATTCATAGACTGACATCCTAAATTTGACCCGAGTAGTTTAATAAACTTTAAAGTAGGAAGGGATATCCTTTTGCTAAGGATACCATTAGAACTAATCAACTTAGAATTTTTCAAAGCAATAGGGAATAAATTAGGACAATACATAGGTATATTGAAGATGGAGTTTCCCCAATCCAATAGCATAATCATAGTTAACATGTATATCAACTTAAGAATATTAGACCCTATCTTTATCCGTAATAGAGAGGAGATCTATGAGATACATCTAGAATTTGTGTCAACCAAAGTAAGGGTGGAATGGAACAAAATTTAAGACCAGTAAACAAAGATAGATCACAGGATAACTTAGAGAGCCATAATTCATCAAAAGTATCTCTAGGAAAGTATACAGAGGCCTTAGAAGAAGGGGAGATTTGCGAAGAAGAGGAATCAGAGAAAACTCTTATTGATAATATATCCCCAAGAAATGGGAGGATGGAAGTTAAACTCTATACCAATCAAGGGGGTTCGTGTTAGTAGACCCAGATAAGAAGATAGAGGATCAGGGGGAAATCAAGAAGATGACAAATACTCAAATTAATGGTATTTCCCAAGGATCTGCAAGAACCATAAGTGAAGAAGGGATCCATCTAATAGAAAAAGTTACCTCAGTGAATTGGAATGAAGAGACATATAGTAGAATAGATAATACAACCAATATCACAAGAACTCTAAATATTGGGGCATCTGAAGGGGGAAGGAAGATATCAATATAAATCAATACAAGGAATCTTTAAACGATATATGGGAGCAAATGGAAAAAATGTGTGAAGAAGTAAACATAGAGCTTAACCTTCTAGAGGAAACCACCCTTGAGATTGAGAGGAGGATATAGGAAATCTATTTATTGTTAATATGGAGACTAAAAAGGAGTTGATGGACTTAGAGAGGGAAGATATAGAGGAACTTAATGAATTTTTGAGATGGGATCTTATAGAAGAAGATTAGGGCCTAGTTAGAAATAATAAGGATATGCTTCCTAAGGTAATGGATGATCTGAATAAGGAACCAGTAGAGAAGTTCGAGGACCAAAAGGAAAGAAGGGAGGAAGAACTTGAAGAATTGAGAAGTAGGGAGGAGGAGGAAACCATCATGGGGATTGCCTTAAAAGAAAAAGTCAAAGAACAAGTTGAGTGTGCCAAGGAGATTAAGAAGAGAGAAAGAAAATCATTAAACAAGCTAAGAATTATAAATGCATTGGCAATTGGTCAAGCCAAAATTACTATATTATATGCAAGGAAGGGTAAGGACCTTCCCACAGCACAATGAAGTTTATAACTTGGAATGTTAGGGGATTTAATGCCCCTAACAAGCAACACATACTTAAACACTTTATTAGGAAAATTGAGTCAGATATTATACTATCGCAAGAAACTAAGTTAGGTATAGAAGAATTAGGTGGATTGAAAAATAAACTGGGGGTTGGGAGGTCGAGGGAGAAATGGCCAGAGGAACCTCAACAGGATTGAGTATATTATGGAGCCCTAGGAAGGTTAAATTTACAATATTATGGGGGGGGGGGGGAGGTTCTGGATCAGAGGCAAAATTAAAAGTGTTTGTGGGGCTTTGGATTGCTTAGTTGTTAATATATATGGGTCCTCAACTCTTCAAGAAAAAGTGAAATCTTGGGGGGAAATTGAAATCTTTCTCGAATCTTTCCAAAGGAAAAACTTTATTATAGGTGGGGATTTTAATGCCATACTAAATGAGACTTGGAGAAAATGGGGGGTCTGGGCTGCAAATCTCAGACTATGTTGGCTTTTAGGGAATGGACAAACAAGAATGAATCAATAGAAATCAACATTAATAATGAATTTTACATGGACTAATAGAAGATTAGGTTTTAGAAATATCACTGAAAAGTTAGATAGATTCTTTTTTAAAGGGAATCTGGTAGAATTAAACTTTGAAATAGAATCCTCCATCATTCTAGCCTCGAGATTGGATCATTATCATGTTTCTTTATGGATTAAAGAAACCTTCAAACCTATTAGGTGCCCATTCAAATTCAAGAAAATGTGGTTAAAAGATGAAGATCTTATACCACAACTGGAATCATGGTGGAAAGAGGAAGTTGTTGAAGACTCCAAGGTATTTATATTTATGACAAAAATGAAAGCAATCAAGAGGTGTTTAAAATAGTGGATAAGGAGAATTTTTGCAACATATTTGAGGAAAAGGAAGAGATAGAGCAAGAAATTGAAAAGTTAAATGTAGGTCTTTAAGAATGGGATGAACCAGGATAGTTTGGAGAGAGAAAAAAACACTTTTAAATAAATATGAAGACATATTGGCCAAAGAGGAGATCTATTGGAGACAAAAATCTAGAGCGATTTGGCTGACGCAAGGGAATAGAAATACCAAATTCTTTCATAACATAACTAAGATAAGAAGGAATACTAATAAGATAGAGGAACTTAAGAACTCCAAGGGTGAGATTATTAATACACTAGAGGAGATTTCGAAAGAGGTGGAAACATTCTTCAAAAATATTCTTAATGGGGAATTCTTGGTAAGAGGAGCTTAGGAAAAACTCCTTAGCCATATTTCACCCATTATCAATAGGGAACAAAACAAGATCTTGAATGCTAGGATCATAAAAGTAGAAGTGGAGGCAACCCTTATAAAATGCACCCAGATAAATCCCTAGGACCAGATGACTTCCTAGCCTTCTTCTACTAGAGATGTTGGTCCTTCTTAGGGGACGACGTAACTGAAGCTCTAGAAATTATTAGAAACTCAGGAAGAATTCTTAGAGAAATGAATAATACCTTTTTAGCATTTATCCCTAAAAAAGATAAAGCATCATCCCTAGATGAGTACAGATTGATCTCCCTATGTAACACCATATATAAATTCCTAACGAA
Organism: Chamaecyparis obtusa; assembly: GCA_027943335.1. Classification (NCBI taxonomy): domain Eukaryota; kingdom Viridiplantae; phylum Streptophyta; class Pinopsida; order Cupressales; family Cupressaceae; genus Chamaecyparis; species Chamaecyparis obtusa. The sequence goes on from BSBK01002782.1 coordinate 5,992,462, forward strand.
AATAATAGCAAATAGATTAAAACACCTACTCCCATAGATCATATCTAAGGAAAAAATAGGCTTTGTATCAAGGAGATCCATTTTAGATGGAATTATCATAGCTCAGGAAGCAATTCATACTATTCAAAATAACAAATCCCCAAGCATGATGATAAAGTTAGACATTAAGAAAGCATATGATAAAGTAGACTGGAGATTCTTATGCAGAAGCTTGAAGGCCTTTGGCTTTTCTAATCAATGGATAAATTTGGAGTTTGAATGCATTTCAATGCCTAGAATCTATTTTTTAGTCAATGGATCCCCTCAGGGATTCTTTGAGATATAAAGAGGGTTAAGACAAGGAGATTCCTTGTATCCATTTCTATTCATCATTATGGTTGAAGCATTAGGAAGATCAATTAATAGAGCAAGAAAGGAAGGAAGAATGAAAGGGATCAAGATAATTAGTGAACTAGAACCCACCACACACCAACAATTCATGGATGATACAATGCTTTATGGTAGGATGAAAGGTGAAGAGGCTAGACCCATTAAGGAAATCCTAGTAGAATATTCACAAGCTTCTGGCCAACTAATCAATAGAGATAAATTAGAGATTTTTTTCTTCAATACATATGAGAACCTAGAAGCTAGAATCCTTAATTTATTAGGCTTTAAGAAAGGAGAACTACTGAGAAAGTATTTAAGGATCCCACTAGATAAGGCTAGGAAATCTGGGGATTTATGGAAGGAGTCCTTGGCCAATATAAACAATAGCGTGACATCATGAAGAGGAAAATGGCTCTCCACAGCGGGCAGAGTGACAATGCTGAGATCTATCCTCTCAGCAATCCCTACCTTTCAGATGTCTTACTATAGTATGTCGACTGAAACTAGGAAGAAGTTAGATCATAAATTTTGTAGCCTGAAATAAGATCTGTAGATCAATAGAGGAGGGGGGTGCCAATCTAAAGATCTTAAGGAACCAAAATTTATCCTTAGGAGCTAAGTTAGTATGGACAATGATTAAGGAATCAGACTCCAAGTGGGTGAAAATTGTCAAATGCAAATATTTGGATGGTGAGAACCTATTCAGCATCTTACAACATGAATCCCCACCAAAGGGATCTAAGTTATGGAACTTTATCTTAGAATGTAGGCCACTAATTAGCCATAATATCTCATGGAACATTGGGTATGGGAGGACGACCCTTTTTTGGGATGATTCTTGGGGGGCTATCAAAAAATGGAAACATTGGTAGATGACCAAGAAGCAATTAACTCACTTAAGGAAAGAGTAGGCATCTATGTCAAAGACTATATGGTTACCCCTAGTGGTAACCTAGCATTAGGTTGGAGCTGGAAGCTTGATGAAACCTTAAACATGTTAGTAGAATTCATGAATAGGTTTAAAGAAATCCTAGAGTCTAGGTTAATTACTCCTTGTTCCAGGGAGGATAGGATTGTCTAGGTGGGATCAAAATTAGAGGAGTATAATTCCAGAGATGGATACCTATCTTTGCAAAAGAAGAAGAATTTTCTAAAAATGGAATTACCGATAGATTTGTATTGGAATAAAGATTGCTTTCCAAAGGTAATAATGTTTACATGGGAGGCTCTTCAGCATGGGATACTAATAGCAAAATGTTTCCAAAATATGGACTTTCTTGGACCTTCTAGATGTGTTCTATGCAAAAAAGGAGGAATAATCAGCATATCATATTCTCCTCAATTGTGAGTATTCTAATAAATGTTGGTTATGGCTACTAAAAAAACTCTATTGGAAGACAACTTTACGAAATGATTTAAGGATCTTATTTCAATTCCGACCTAGAAACAAGGGTAAAGACATGTATGGAAACTTATGGATGATTTCCCCATCTCTTCTAGTCTGGGAACTATGGAAAGAAAGGAATGGGATAATTTTTAAGGATGTAGAATCTTAGTATGACCAAATTATTAATAGAATAGAGGTAGGTATTGTGGAGATAAAAAATAGTGGAAACAACCTTAAAATGTTGAGATTAAGATTCTCCGAGTGGGATGATAAGATTAGAAATAGATGGGTAGGCCTAAAGATCCCTCCCCTAGGTGAAATGGCAAAAAAGGAATTAGAGAAGTTGAGGAAAGAATGTAAATGGACAGCCCTAGCAGATGGATGGCATAAATTGAACTTTGATGGTGCCTCAAGGGGTAATCCTGGAGTTGTAGGGATCAGATGTTACATCCACAACTGGGAAGGTAAACTTATATAAAAAATAGTCATCCCTATAGGAATTAGGACTAATAATGTAGCAAAATTTTTAGCCTTGTTGGAAGGTTTAAAAGAATGTAGGAGTCTAGGTATTGATAAAGTTGCGATAGAAGGAGATTCTACCATAGTAGTTAATGTCGTTAGAAAAGGGACATCCTCAAATTGGCAATTAGATGGTCTTGTAAACCAGATTATGGAAATTTTAAAGATGATAAATCATTACATGATAAACCATATTTACAGGGAAGGGAACATTGTTGTCGACTTGTTAGCCAATCTAGGGGTGGATGGGGAAAAGTTAGGTATAGGTAATTAATAATAGGATAAATTTTAGGATTAACAAAAAGAAAAGAGCACTTTTAGCTACTTAAGGACTTGTAAGAAATAAATGAAGGATTTTTAGGAGAGGGCTCTTATTGTAGGCTTAGGCTTTAGTGTATTAGCAAGGGTGTCTTAGAGTCCATTTTTACCATTTCAATTGTCCTAGCTAAGCAAAAATAGGTTTGAACAATTAGGTTGATAAAATTAGGATTAAGAATTATAAACTTTATTGGGTAGAAAATAGTTAGGATTGTATTCCTATAATCTGACTTCTTTTATAGCAATAGGTAAAATTTGATCCTCTAGTGGGTCCAAACTTTAAGTTTAGATATTAAAGTAAAGGGCTAAAGGGATATGGGATGACTAGGCACAAACCATCATTGAACGAACATTTAGAAAGGGGATCCATACTCTGACAACTTAATTACATTATGAAAACTCTAGTAGCCTAGGACCCGACATGTTCTAAGGCAAATGATTCATAAATTTTCTATCAGACAGGGATTTTTTGCACATAAGAAACAGAAACAATCTAGGAAGTAAATCTTAGAAATAATGGCATGTCAGAAGCTTGAAAAGATGGCCTCTAAGATAACCTATTAGAGAGTCCCTTGTTTAAAGGTGTGATTTTAAATAAATACAACATAAACGCAAATGATATATAGAGAATATTTTTAAATGATGAGTATACAATTGGCTAGCAATTGCATTAAATACAATAGTAAAGGACTCATCGATCAGGGAGAATGTCCTTTAATAGAAAGGATAGGGGGATCTCAATGTATCATTCTCTTTACAACCATTTTAAGCTATAGATTGCCGGATGTTGAGCTATGGAGACTCCCATCAAGATAGGAAGCTCAAACAGGCAAATGGCATTTTATTCGAGAGTCACCCTAGATAGAATAAGGAAAGTAGTTGAGGTGAAGAACAAAGTAATATAGAGGGCTATCTTACAAAGCTTGGGTGACCAATTTGTTCAATTTAAGGATAGATTTAGAGCTAATCCTAACATTTCGAAAATGTTGATTGCCATTGCAATGCATATATTCAATGATTGGTCTCAGGTGGCAAAATTGTACAGACACATATTTATCAAGGAAGTTCTGGTAGACTTGGACAAGGTCATGGTTAACATAAGAAGCATCCTTACTATCCTAAGGTCAGGGAATTATGACATGTTAACGATTAGGAATAGGTCAGTTACTACCTATTCAATTATTTACTCTGAAGAACTTGATGGGTTCTGGGCGAAAAGACCAATTTATCAGAGAAATTTGGAATTTCTAATGGACTTTTTCCAAATTTAGAAACCCTCACATGAGAACTCATTGGAATTTTATATAGCAGCAGAAGGACTGGGTGAGGAACCCAACTTAGCGAAAGATTTGGAAGACCTACGAGAATGTATTAGGATTAATAGGTGACTACCACATAGTTTATAGGATTTACTTTTTTAAGTAGGGCATGTAAGGCCAAATATAGTGAGCTACCATCTTTTAATGCAAAAAATTATAGAAGTTAGTTTCAAATAGCATTAATAGTATGTATGAAAAATATATCAGGATATTACGAACTAAAGTACAACACTGTATAAATGTGTTTTGGTTTGCTTTATCGTTATATAGTTTTTTCTTAAAAAGTAAGTTATTTGTTTCTCCTAGATCTGGATATATGTATGTGTGTGTGTGTGTGTGTGTGTGTGTGTGTGTGTGTGTGTGTGTGTGTATATATATATATATATATATATATATATATATATATATATATATATATATATATATATATATATATATATATATATATGTGTGTGTGTGTGTGTGTGTGTGTGTGTGTGTGTGTGTGTGTGTGTGTGTGTGTGTGTGTGTGTGTGTGTGTGTGTGTGTGTGTGTGTGTGTGTGTGTGTGTGTGTGTGTGTGTGTGTGTGTGTGTGTGTGTGTGTGTGTGTCTTTTCTTATATAGTCATATTGTAATATCCTGCTAGGGAACTGAGGAGAAATTAACCTAAACATGCAACTAAGTTTAAAAAATAATTTTTTTCTTAAGTTTTAACAAACAACAACAAAAATGTTTTACAATGCAGAAGCAATACAATATAATTTACAACTCACACATAAACACAACTCAACATAGATCACAAATCTCAAGGGTTCCTTGACGTAGATTACGTAAGCATAATTAATTACTTTAAATTAGGTATAAATTACAAATCTCATGTATACAAATGAATTGTACCCACAACATCATATAAAATACAATTGGTACCCTAAGTTATCCATAATAATCCACATCCACTGCACTTGTCATGGGGTATGTAATACAATAACTAAAATAAAGTACATCATGATATCTCTTGAATAACATGTACAATGATAAAAGGTCACATAGAATAAGAACATAAGAACACATCTCCATCAATTAAGAACAAGAAGGATCAACTGCCATCAGGATCATCCAACACTGGTACACGAAAGTCGAAATCTTAAATAGTAAAAGAATCACTACCACCTGACCTCATGGAACTTAAATGGTCCACTCCCATCATGTTGAGGAGATAACAATACATACCACTTGGATAACAAATAGCACCAATCCACAAAATACAAGCTAAGGAAGAGATCATGAAAGCTTCCTAACTCAAAGGGTATAATAGGATAACAAGGTATAACATACTCAACTAGAGGCCAACCAATACACGTAAGACACCTAAGATGCATAAAGAGAAGTGTCATCACACGAGCCAACTCTAAGGTTATCTTGGTAGTCTCTCAAGACCCTGACGTCCTAGTGACTCTATGTGGCATCAATAACCTCTCATGTAGACAAGGTTCTAACTATGCTATATCCAGTCCACGTAGGTGGCAAGCATCTTCCAACTCCCATCCTAATCAAAACTCAATCAGGAACTCAGGCATGGGAAAGGAACACAATATCTTATTAATTCATTTTAATCTCTCAATGTCATTTAATTATCACTTGTTAAGCCACTTGTAATAGGATATCCTGGAAGCCACGTGTACGCTTCGACACCAATTACAATCCACTTCCCACCTATACACTTAGTTAACCTACCTAGGTTCGCAACCCAAATAACATCAAAGATAATAATGTCCCTCAAGATTGTTCCACAAAACAACAGGAACATGCAACATGTCTCTAACCATAACAACACAAAATACTCTCCAAGTATCAACAATAAATATACTCATGATCCCATGGATAGGACATATAAAGTCAACACCATATTCCCCCATGTAGAATATCAAGTAAAACATAGTTATACAAAACATCACATAAGAGTATCATAGAACAATCTTCACATAGGGTTGGGTCAAATCAATCGACTACAATCAAGTGTGCAAGGCAAACAAACATGATAAAACATCTAATTCCTACCTCTGGATTACATTCCTACTGGCTGACATTCTAACCCCTTAAATTAACACATAGGGTAATAAAAGACTAAACATAATTTAATTAAAACAAACTAATTTGTAATCCAACACAAAATTAATTCATGTAATAATTACTAAAAGACTATAATTATATTTACAACAATTAAATTCTAATCCTAAAATCAATTTATTAAATTAATGGAATAATTTGATTCGGGCATTAAAATTACTAAAACATTATAATTTTATAGTCTATTTACACCCCAAATAGAGTCAAATTCACAATAAAGTCATCATGAAGAAAACCCCATAAATTTAGCCAATTAGATTGTCTTAAAAATCAATTTGCATGATTGAACATTCACAACTAAAGTCTAAGGACGAAATCATTTCCTTAATAAACTACATGCAAGACAAGTTGAATGCCATGTAAACTAATTAATTTAATGCCCAAAAGGAAACCATGCAAATTTAAATTAATAAATAATCGTAAAAATAAACTACACTATAACGCTTATATTTTATATTTTAAATATAAATATAAGTAACTATATTAACATACAAAAATTCCATGCATTTTAAATAAATAATAAAAATTTAACTTTTATGAAAATAATAATCAAATGCCATAAATTTTTGTATAAAAATAATAATAATTTTTTTTAAAAAACACTAACCCCATTACACAAGGGCCCACGCAGTAGGAGGTACTGACGCACGTCAGTACCCCGCAAGGTACTGCCGCACGATAACCCTCATGGGGGACTAACGTGCGTCAATACCCTATAGGGTACTACCGCATGACAACCCCCATCGGGGACTGTCATGTGTCAGTACCCACAGGTACTGTCACACGACAGCCACCCCTTGGGTGCCGTGTGGAGTTTGGGGGGGGTGTTTAATACCCCTACAAACTTTATTTATTATTTATTATTATTTTAATTTTTAATATTTTTTTTCTTTATTTTTAAATAATATATATATATTCAAAAAGTCTCTGACATAATAATAGAGAATAAAAATAATATATATTTTTATTTAAATCAAGATTATAAATAAGAAAGAATATAATATAGAATAGAAGCTTTTCTATTGCGATTTATTTTAGCAGCTAAACACACACACACACACACATATTTCTTTTTACAAATAAAATCCAATAGAATGTGTGTGTGTGTGTGTGTGTGTGTGTGTGTATATATATATATATATATATATATATATATATATATATATATATATATATATATATATATATATATATATATATATATATATATATATATATATATATATATATATATATATATTATATATATATATATATATATATATATATATATATATATATCCTTTTAAATAGAATCAGAATAAATAGCCAAATATTCCAAAGACATCATCTAGGGTTCCACATCAATTTTCCTGATCTGCCAGATACATTCGCAAAACATAATTTCCAAAACCTAGGGTTTCCAGATGGTTCAATTCCCATAGAAAATTCCATTAACACCAATTTAACCAAAATTACACAACCATCAAACCCTAATCACATCTATTCTAAAATTTGAAAGAAAGTGAATGCATGCAACATGGATTTTCATAAAAATCAATTCCAGAATACAAAAAGAGAGAGAAGATTCATAGAATACAATTTAAACCATGATGAACAATGAAGAAAACAATCCTTTCAAACTTCCAAGATAATGAATCCTACCTCAAAACACCAAATAATAATTGACTAAGACTAGAAATGAAGACAAGAAATCCAAGCTGTCAAAAAATTGCACTCAAAGAAAGCCTTCACACCAAAATCTTCAAAACCTGTGTGTTGAGAATAATGGTCAAACCTTCAAAATATAGGAATTTCAATTCCACATGCGAGGGTTTGGAACTCAACTCCACAAAAAGCTTTGCATAAATTAAACTCTAATTTTCAGTTTAATTTCAGTTGAACTAAAGTCTCTTCTCCACTTTGTCCTTGTTGAAAACACTTAACTGAAAATTAACCAATACCTTTAATTTAATTTAGTCAATTTTCTTGTGCAACTTAATGCATTCTACTCAAGTTAAAAAAATAAAACATTTAGTCTACTATAATTTCCACATGCTAAAATAAATTCCTAAATTAATAAATATATTTTAATCGAAAAGGGTTAAATTTATAATTAAATAATTCTAAGGTGAATGTATTTTAATTAATTATCATTAATTAAACACTTCTACCACATAATAAACATTTAAATAATAAATTAAACTTAATAATTGCCTTTAATTAATTTCTAATTAAATAATCCCTCATAGCTAAAAATAGCAAAGATCTAATTTATTTAAATTACATAATTTAATCTAATTATAGAAAACACACCAACAATCAAAATCAAATGAACCTACAGACCCACATTCATACTGAAGCAAGGGGTTATAAACTCACATCCACTGGATGAGTTTAAAAGGGTAGGATAACGAAATCTTGTCCACTATTTCAAGACAATATCATGGCTTAGGTTAGGATTTGGACTTGTGTGTTATCTCCCCTCTCTTACCATTTGAGATATTGCAATAGGGAACGCTCATCTTGAAAATTTAGGGAAGTTGATGCTCTGTACCTACAAACTTACATAAAAGACAAACATGTACATATATGTATAGATATATAACAAACAATGGCGGGGATCAGTCGATTGTGTGGATCTTGCAAGAAAGTAACTATGACTCCGTCCCTCAACCACATAAAGCACATCAAACAAAAATATAAAATACACACGCCAACAATACACATGCAAGTATGGGGTTAGTAAAACCATAAGCATCAATGATTCCTAACATATAATCCATCATCCTAAAATAACCATAACATATAGAAAACCAAACTATGGGAGGGGCATTACATCCACCTCCCCTAAAATTAGGCTTACTCCTGGAAGCCTACAAATAGATAAGGATATATATCCCTCAAGAAAAAAGCACTTACTAAAACAAAAGACAACACAACATCTAAAAACAAGAAATAAAATAAGAACATGGTATATAGTCATTAAGAGAAATATAATTTTGGTTTTAAGAATAAACCAAAAATCACATTGATCAATCATTCATTAGCAATCTAAATAGATCTAAACCTTTATTCATCCATCATTATAGAACACATCTAGTAATCAATTGCATAAGGAACACATTCATATTTACATCAAATAATAACTTATGAGGTTCATGCAAACCTAGTTAATGAAACACTTATATAAAATCCAATCCTAACATACAAGTTTAATATCCTGCCTCTAGGTTAATAAACAATAGTCTGCAATACAAAAGAGTCATATGTCTAAGTTTGGTTTCAATTTTTGATGGTTTAAAGGTCTAATGGGCACACAACTTCCCAGAGTTCCCAGTGTAGAAACTCAGGCTTTGATACCAAGTGTAATGCCCCGCCAAGGAACCCAGGAGAAATTAACCTAAACATGCAACTGAGTTTACATAATAATTTTTTTCTTAAGTATTAATAAACAATAACAACAACAATGTTTACAATACAAAAGCAAGACAATATAATTTACAACTCGAGTATAAACACAACTCAACATAGATCACAAATCTCAAGGGTTCCTTGACGCAGATTACGTAAGCATAATTAATTACTTTAAATTAGGTATAATTACAAATATCATGTATACAAATGAATGATAGCCACACCATCATATAAAATACAATTGGTACCTTAAGCTATTCATAATAATCCACATCTGTTGCACATGTCATAGGGTATGTAATACAATAACTAAAATAAAGTACATCATGATATCTCCTAAATAACCGGTACAATGATACAAGGTCACATAGAATAAGAAGATAACAACACGTCTCCATTAATGAAGAACAAAAAGGATCAACTGCCCCTCGGATCATCCAACATTAGTACACGAATGTCAAAATCTCAAATGGTAAAAGAATCACTACCACCCGACCTCGTGGAACTAAATGGTCCACTCCCACTATGCTGAGGAGATAACAACATATCCCACTTGGATAACAAACATCACCAATCCACATAATACAAGCTAAGGAAGAGATCTTGAAAGCTGCCTAACTCAAAGGGTACAATAGGATAACAAGGTATAACATACTCAACCAGAGGAAACTAATACACGTAGGAAACCTAAGATGCATAAAGGGAAGTGTCATCATACGAGCCAACTCTAAGGTTATCCTGGTAGTATCTCAAGACCTCGGCGCCCTAGTGACTCTATACGGCATCAGTAACCTCTTGTGTAGATGGGGTTCTAACTATGCTATATCCAGTCCACGTAGCTGACAAGCATCTTCCCACTCCTATCATAGTCAAAACTCAATCAGGAACTCAGGCATGGGTGAGGCACACATTATCTTATTAATTCATTTTAAGCTTTTAATGTCATTAAATTATCACTTGTTAAGCCACTTGTAATAGGATATCCTACCAGCCACATGCGGGCTCCGACACCAATTACAAGCCACTTCCCACCTATACACTTAGTTAACCTACCTAGGTTCACAACCCAAATAACATCAAAGATAAAAATGTCCCTCAAGACTGTTCCACAAAACAACAGGAACATGCAACAAGTCTCTAACTATAACAACACAAAACACTCTCCAAGTATCCACAGTAAATATACTCCTGATCCCATGGATAGGACATATAAAGTCAACACCATATTTCCCCATGTAGAATATGAAGCAAAACATAGTTATACAAAATATCACAGAAGAGTATCATAGAAGAATATTCACATAGAGTTGGGTCAAATCAATTGATTACAATTGTGTATGGAAAGCAAACAAACATGATAAAATATCTAATTCCCGCCTCTGGATTACATTCCTACTGGCTGACATTCTAACCCCTTAAATTAACACATAGGGTAATATAAGACTAAACATAATTTAATTAAAACAGACTAATTTGTAATCCAACACAAAATTAATCCATGTAATAATTACTAAAAGACAATAATTATATTTATAGCAATTAAATTCTAACCCTAAAATCAATTTATTAAATTAATGAAATAAATTGATTCAGGCATTAAAATTACTAAAACATTATAATTTCATAGTCTATTTACACCCCAAATAGATTTAGATTCACAATAGTCATCATGAAGAAAATCCCATAAATTTAGCCAATTAGATTGTCTTAAAAATCAATTTGCATGATTGAACATTCACAACTAAAGTCTAAGGACAAAATCATTTCCTCAATAAACCACATGCAAGACAAGTCAAACGCCATGTAAACTAATTAATTTAATGCCCAAATGGAAACCATACAAATTTAAATTAATAAATAATCGTAAAAATAAACTACACTATAATACTTATATTTTATATTTTAAATATAAATATAAGTAACTATATTAACATACAAAAATTCCATGCATTTTAAATAAATAATAAAAAATCTAACTTTTATGAATATAATAATAAAATGACATTAAAAAAAACATATAAAAATAATAATAATTTATAAAAAAAAAAACACTAACCTCATTACACAAGGGCCTACGTAGGAGGTACTCATGCTCGTTAACCCTCATGGGGGACTGACGTGCGTCAGTACCCTATAGGATACTGTCGCACGTCAGCCCTCATGGGGGACTGACGTGCGTCAGTACCCTGTAGGGTACTGTCACACGACAACCCCCATGGGGGACTATTGTGCATCAAGATAGGGTATTGCCTCATGACAACCCCCATGGGGGACTGTCATGTGTCAATACTTGTGGTTACTACCACATGGAAGCCAACCCTTGGGTGCCGTGTGGAGTTTGGGGGGTTTAATACCCCTCCAAACTTTATTTATTATTATTATTTGTTTAACATTTTTTTTTATAAATAACATATGTATTCAAAAAATAGATGACATAATAATAGAGAATAACAATAATATATATTTTTATTTAAATCAAGATTATAAATAAGAAAGAATATATAATATAGAATAGAAGCTTTTCTATTGCGATTTATTTTAGCAGCTAAACACACACACACACACACACACATACATATATACATATATACATTCCTTTTAAATAGAATCAGAATAAATAGCCAAATATTCTAGAGACATCACCTAGGGTTCCACATCAATTTTCCTGATCTATCAAATACATTCACAAAACATAATTTCCAAAACCTAGGGTTTCTAGATGGTTTAATTCCCATAGAAAATTCCATTAACACCAATTTACCCAAAATTACACAACCATCAAACCCTAATAACATTTGTTCTAAAATTTGAAAGCAAGTGAATGCATGCAGCATGGATTTTCATAAAAATCAATTCTAGAATATGAAAAGAGAGAGAGGATTCATAGAATACAATTTCAAGCATGATGAACAACATGCACGAAGAAAACAATCCTTTCAAACTTCCAGGATAATGAATCCTACCTCAAAACACCAAATAATAATTGACGAAGACCAGAAATGAAGACAAGAAATCCAAGCTATCAAAAAATTGCACTCAAAAGAAAGTCTTCACACCAAAATCTTCAAAACCTGTGTGTTGAGAATAATGGCCAAACCTTCAACATATAGGAATTTCAATTCCACATGCGAGGGTTTGGAACTCAACTCCACAAAAAGCTTTGCATAAATTAAACTCTAATTTTTAATTTAATTTCAGTTGAACTAAAGTCTCTTCTCCACTTTGTCCTTATTGAAAACACTTAACTAAAAATTAACCAATACCTTTAATTTAATTTAGTCAATTTTCTTGTGCAACTTAATGCATTCTACTCAAGTTAAAAAATAAAACATTTAGTCTACTATAATTTCCACATGCTAAAATAAATTAATAAATTAATAAATATATTTTAATCGAAAAAGGTTAAATTTATAATTAAATAATTCTAAGGTGAATGTATTTAATTAATTCTCATTAATTAATTATTTCTACCACACAATAAACCTTTAAATAATAAGTTAAACTTTATAATTACTTTTAATTAATTTCTAATTAAATAATCCCTCATAGCTAAAAATAGAAAAGATCCAATTTATTTAAATTACATAATTTAATCTAATTATAGAAAACATGCCAACAACCAAAATCAAATGAATCTACAAACCCACATTCATACTCAAGCATGGGGTTATAAACTCACATCCACTGGATGAGTTTAAAAGGGTAGGATAATAGAATCTTGTCCACTATTTCAAGACAATATCATAGCTTAGGTTAGGATTTGGACCTGTGTGTTATCTCCCCTCCCTTACCATTTGAGATATTGTGATAGGGCATGCTCATCCTGATAATTCAAGGAAGTTGATGCCTGGTACCTACAAACCTGCATAAAAGATAAGCATGTACATACATGTATAAATATATAACAGACAATGGCGGGGATCAGTCAATCGTGTGGATCTCACAAGCAAGTAACTACAACTTCATCCCTCAACCACATCAAGCACATCAAACAAAAATATAAAACACTCACGCCAACCATACACATGCAAGTATGGGGTCAGTAAAACCATAAGCATCAATGATATCCTAACATATAATTCATCATCCTAAAATAACCATAACATATAGAAAATCAGACTATGGGAGGGGCATTACATCCACCTCCCCTCAAATTAGGCTTACTCCTAGAAGCCTACAAACAGATAAGGATATATATCCCTCAAGAAAAAAACACTTACTAAAATAAAAGACAACACAACATGTGAAAATAAGCCATAAAATAAGAACATGGTATATAGTCATTAAGAGCAATATAATTTTGGTTTTAAGAATAAACTAAAAATCACATTGATCAATCATTCATTAGCAATTTAAATAGATCTAAACCTTTATTCATTCATCATTATAAAAAAAAATCCAGTAATCAATTGCATAAGGAACACATTCGTATTTACATCAAATAATAACTTAGGAGGTTCATGCAAACCTAGTTAATGCAACACTCATATAAAATCCAATCCTAACATACAAGTTTAATAACCTGCCTCTAGATTCATAAACAACAGCCTAAAATATGTAACAAAGTCATATGTCTTCGTTTGGTTTCAAGTTTTGATAGTTTAAACATCTAATGGGCACACAACTTCCCAAAGTTCCCAGTGTAGAAACTCAGGCTCTGATACCAAGTGTAACGCCCCACCAGGGAACCCAGGAGAAATTAACCTAAATATGCAACTAAGTTTACAAAACAATTTTTTTCTTAAGTGTTAACAAACAACAACAACAATGTTTTACAATGCGAAAGCAATATAGTATAATTTACAACTCAACATAGTTCACAAATCTCAAGGGTTCCTTGACGTGATTACATAAGCATAATTAATTACTTTAAATTAGGTATAATTACAAATCTCATGTATACAAATGAATGATAGCCACAAAATCATATAAAATACAATTGGTACGCTAAGTTATCCATAATAATCCACATCCACTGCACATGTCATAGGGTATGTAATACAATAACTGAAATAAAGTACCTCATGATATCTCTTGAATAACTGGTACAATGATACAAGGTCACATAGAATAAGAAGATAAGAACACATATCCATCAATGAAGAACAAGAAGGATCATCTGCCACCGGGATCATCCAACATAGGTACATGAACGTCAAAATCTCAAATGGTAAAAGAACCACTACCACCTGACCTCTTGGAACTTAAATTGTCCACTCTCACCGTGTTGAGGAGATAACAACAGATCCCACTTGGATAAAAAACATCACCAATCCACACAATACAAGCTAAGAAAGAGATCATGAAAGCTTCCTAACCCAAAGGGTACAATAGGATAACAAGGTATAAAATACTCAACCAGAGGCAACCAATACACGTAGGAAACGTAAGATGCATAAAGGGAAGTGTCATCACATGAGCCAACTCTAGGGTTATCCTGGTAGTCTCTCAAGACCCTGACACCCTAGTGACTCTATGCGGCATTAGTAACCTCTGATGTAGACAAGGTTCTAACTATGCTATATCCAGTCCACGTAGGTGGAAAGCATCTTCCCACTCTCATCCTAGTCAAAACTCAATCAGGAACTCAGACATGGATGAGGCACACAATATCTTATTAATTCATTTTAAACTCTCAATGACATTTAATTATCACTTGTTAAGCCACTTGTAATAGGATATCCTGGTAGCCACTTGCGGGCTCCGGCACCAATTACAAGCCACTTCCCACCTATACACTTAGTTAACCTACCTAGGTTCACAACCTAAATAACATCAAAGATAATAATGTCCCTCAAGATTGTTCCACAAAACAATAGGAACATGCAACATGTCTCTAACCATAATAATACAAAATACTCTCCAAGTATCCACAATAAATATACTCCTGATCCCATGGATAGGACATATAAAGTCAACACCATATTCCACCATGTAGAATATCAAGTAAAACATAGTTATACAAAACATCATAAAAGAGTATCATAGAAAAATCTTCACATAGGGTTGGGTCAAATCAATCAATTACAATCGAGTATGCAAGGTAAACAAACATGATAAAACATCTAATTCCTACCTCTGGATTACATTCCTACTGGCTAACAATCTAAACCCTTAAATTAACACATAGGGTAATAAAAGACTAAACATAATTTAATTAAAACAGACTAATTTGTAATCCAACACAAAATTAATCCATGTAATAATTACTAAAAGACTATAATTATATTTACAACAATTGAATTCTAACCCTAAAATCAATTTATTAAATTAATGGAATAAATTGATTCAGGCATTAAAATTACTAAAACATTATAATTTTCATAGTCTATTTTCACCCCAAATAGATTTAGATTCACAATAAAGTCATTATGAAGAAAACCCCATAAATTTAGCCAATTAGATTGTCTTAAAAATCAATTTGCATGATTGAACATTCACAACTAAAGTCTAAGGACAAAATCATTTCCTCAATAAGCCACATGCAAGAGAAGTTGAATGCCATGTAAACTAATTAATTTAATGCCCAAACAGAAACCATGCAAATTTAAATTAATAAATAATTGTAAAAATTAACTACACTATAACACTTATATTTTATATTTTAAATATAAATATAAGTAACTATATTAACATACAAAAATTCCATGCATTTTAAATAAATAATAAAAAATCTAACTTTTTTGAAAATAATAATAAAATTCCATTAAAACAAACATATAAATAATAATAATTTTTTTTATAAAAAAAACACTAACCCCATTACACAAGGGCCCACACAGTAGGAGGTACTGACGTGCGTCAGTTACCCCGCAGGGTACTGCCGCACGACAACCTTCATGGGGGATTGACATGCGTCAGTACCCTACAGGGTATTACCGCACGACAGCCACCCCTTGGGTGCTGTGTGGGGGCAGTTTAATACCCCTCCAAACTTTATTTATTATTGTTTTTGTTTAATATGTGTGTGTGTGTGTGTGTGTGTATTCAAAAAATCTCTGACATAATAACAGAGAATAACAATAATATTTATTTTTATTTAAATCAAGATTATAAATAAGAAAGAATATAATATAGAGTAGAAGCTTTTCTATTGCGATTTATTTTAGCAACTAAACACACAAACACATAGATACACACACACACATGTATATATATATCTCTATATACACACACACACATATATATGTATATATATATCTCTCTATATATACATATAGAGATATATAATATATATATATATATACACACACACACACATATATACACATATATATATACATACATATCGATATATATACATATACATATATATATATATACACACATACATACATATATATATATATATATATATATATATATATATATATACATATATACATATATACATATATCTATATACATACATACATACATACATACATATATACATATATAT